>JAJTWQ010000023.1:0-15000 GCA_029007595.1 Solanum commersonii | reverse complement strand
CATAGTCTTCTTCTCCTGAACTGTTGGATCTGGTTATGTTATTATTAGTATTTCTTGGACTAGTATTAGGTCTGTTTCGTTCTATATCTGGTACTAGTCTGTCTCCGTTTGGATCTGGATTTGGTGGAGTAATTACATGTTTATCTTGTCCCTGTTGAAAAACTGTTCTAAAGTCTTTTTTATTATGCTCTCTATTTTATCATGCTTTTTCTTTATATGGAGCATAGTCTTCTTTGTTGTTGTCTCTACCTGAATAAATGATCTGGGTAACCTGCGCCTGGATGAAGAATCTTCACCTTCACTTTTTGGCAAAGTGACAGCCATAAACGGGTTTGATGTGTCTTTACCGGCTACCGTTTGATCCGGACTAGCTGTATCTTTATTATCCGATACAGTGGATCTTTTTGCATTCGTTGGGGAATGCACACCCTGCTCATCCATTTTTTCGAGAGATGGAAAACTCTTTTCTGAGGTCTGTGTACTGATATTAATCTTCTGAATGGAGTCTTTACCCTTGAGTGATTTTATCTGCTCCATTAGTTTAGTGTTTTCTTGGAGTAATGCTTCCACCTTCGCATTTAATCTTTTGAAGGCCTCGGTCATTGAAGAACAATGGTCACAAAATATTATTTTGTCTGTGTCTTTTTGGATATTATATTGAGGGGTCTTTTGGGGATTTTGTCTGAGGGCTGGAGAGATATAATAATTTGGACCAAGTATCCCTCTTGCATAATCTAGTGCTTCAGTAAAATCATTGAAACCTTTAAAAAGAGGAGTTTTAACTCCGTTTATAGACTCTACTACTTCTATCCATGTTTGAAAAATACCGTTAGTCTTACCATGTATTACCACATAATATTTAAATTTATTCTCTCTACTTTTGTCTGTAAAGTATTGACATAAAGCATTTAATGAAGCTATAAAATATTTATTGTCCTTCTTATTATATGCCATCCATAAATTATCTGCTAAGCATTTCTGAGGTTTGTCTAACACACATTCTGGCAATTGTCTAAAAGATAAATTCGAATTCGGATAACATATTAAATTATGCTTACCGAAGTATATACGATCCATCATCTCTATTGATGGTGTCTGAGGTCTAAACTTCATATTACTTAATACAGTCTGAGCATATGAGTCTTTTTCTCTCTATTTTCCACTCTGATAAGCACAAATTTTTTCTTCTGTTTTATCACTATATTTAGTTGGTCTAGCTTTTAACACAAACTCCCCATCCCCGGAAACCGCCATCTGTTTCTATTATTAAATAATCTGTTTCTAATGGTATACTTAATTCGGAATATTTTTCACTCTTTCTTTGATTAGCTTTACTAATTTTATATCTTCTCGTATTGAAATGTTTCTGTCCTTTGCTACCTGTTTTTGAGTATAATGGTCCTGCTATTTTGCCCAAGTCTTTAATAAAGTTTCTTGCATAATTTACCAATCCTAGAAATTTTTGTAAATCTTTTGTATTATCTAATTTATCATGCATATCTAATACCTTTGTCGCTATATGTGGTTGTAGTTTAATTTTTCCTTCGCCTAATGTTACTCCTAAAAAATTTATATGGTTCTTACATAGTTCCATTTTCTTTTTACTTACTATTATGCCATTTTTAACAAATAATCGAAACACTGTTTGTAGATGTCCTAAATGTTCTTTAATGTCTTTACTAAATACTAAGATAAAGATACTAGAAAGGTTAGAACAAAATTTTGATTTCTTAAAATCACAAGAACAAGAAATAGATAGAAAAATCAAACACTTGAACCAAAAGTTTAATATAGAACAAATACCTACAAAGGTTGAAATAAGAAAGCTAATACAGATTATAGCGTAAAAGCCTAAAGAATTAGAAATAAAAACAATAGAATTAATTGAAAAAATTACTACACAAGTAAACATAGTAACTACAGAGGTTCGTGAAATAAAAAAGACAATACAACAACTAGAAGATAAAATCCTTTCATGAACGACTTATGCCAAGAACCATCATACATTAAGGCTTTAAAATTCACAGCAAGCATACTACCAGATCCACAAGGATTGTCTGATCACCAATCTTCAAGTAAATCAGATCAAATAATTATTAGACAAAATAACACTATAATAGTACTACTGATAGAATTAAGTAAAAACTAGATAAACTAATTAGAGACAAAGAGGTTATAAGAGAAGAACCAAAACATTCTCGAAATAGAGGAATTAATAACTCAGTAAAAAAATATTGAAATTACTCCGCCTAAAGAAAGACCTACAATAGTTAGAAAATCTCAAAAATGGACTTTCTTTCAGGTAGAAGAACAACAGCGGAAGAAAGACCACGAGTAAGTTTTTCTGAAAATCACATAGGAAATGGCCTTATATCCAGAATATTCACAAAAAATAGACAAGACGATAAACAAATCCAAGAGTTAAATCAAGTAATAGATGTAGATAAAGACTTAAGAATATTTCACAGAATCAGTTGAACCTACTCAACCCAAAGATATTATACGATACAGGATATTTTGCAAAAACTAATCAGTTATATAGACATTATAGAGAAGAACAAATTTCAGCTATGGGTAACGAACTAGCTACTATAAATCTAGTAAACCAAGAATCCCTACAAAAATAGTACATAATAAGTTAACCTTAATGCATATGGGGTTAATAGTAGTAGGATTAAAAGGATTAACTCGAAAAAATCTAGGAACTAAAGTATTAATCGTAATATATGATGATAGATGGTCTGACTTAAGGAAATCCATCATAGGATTAATGTATAGATATGACTAATAATGGAGGAATATTTTATATTAGCCCAAATTTTATGATTAATTTAAGAGAATTTGGAAAGCATATAAAAATAGGAATACAGACTAAAGGTTATGAAGAAATGAGTAGCGGAAATAATCTACTTATGTGTACAGGTTTCATCGGAAAAATTGCATCTAAAAGTAATACAAGGTTTAGACTAAAAGTAGAAGATGTAGTAGAGGTAATGGGAAACAAAGGCATAAAATTAATAAAACCAATAAAAATAAATCCCGAAGAATATGCGGGGTTAGAATGGAACCTCGAAAATCTAAATAAGAAGAAGGTACTTACACCCACAGGCAGTCATTTAATGTACACTAATACAAAAGGAGAAACTTCTATAAGATTCACCGATTATAATTACTCAAACAAACTAATTTAGAAGAAGAATTAGAATTGGAAGAATTAGAAGAGAAAAAGGAATTTATGAATGTCGAAATAATACAAGAAGGATATGAAGTAGATGAGGCATTACAAGAAGCTGAACGAAGGTATAATAACAATAATGATATAACTTTTAAATGTAAAGGATGTAAAACAGGAAGTATGGGTATAGTAGAGGTAGAAAAACATTTTAAAACATGCACTTTCAGAACAGATAATCTAGGATATAGAGAAGAGTATGAAAATCAAGAAAAATTTGAAGACCTCGAAAAGATACTAGAAAATCTATATGATAGCGACGATGAAATAGAAAGAAATTCTATAATAAGCCAAAAGGAACTTATGGAATCCACTAGTTCAAGTGCTAGTCCATTTCAACGAACTGCCCAACCACATACAATAGATACAAGTATAGGAAATGTACCAAGACGGCGAGTCTTTAGGGTAAATCCAGACACAGTAACTGAAAATGTAAGACCAATGGGTAGAAGAATGCCTATAGAAGAACCCATTAGACTACAAGAAGGAGGAAGTAAAGGAAAAATATTAAACATAGCAGACATGATCCTCAAATGTGGAATGCGTCATATAGACTTATGGAAAGGAATAGTAGTAGCAGACTATATAAAAAAACGTATCAAGATGCGAGACGCAGAAACTATGTATAAATAAATGGAAACTTTTCTAGGAGAATCACCAAAAGCCTTATGGGAAGCATATAAATCAAACTTCCCACAAGAATTCCAAGCGTTGGTAAATATGGGTGCAAACCCATATAATTTTACAAATAAAATACATAGTTTAATTACAGGAGAGGACCCAAATAGTGGTTTAATAGTACTACAAAGAAATGCGCTAATAAGCCTAGAACAATTAAGTATTACAAGTTGGTTTCACATAAAGAACTTCTTAAAGGATTATTATTATTCTTGCACAATTAGTGGAAATTCTTTTGATGAAGAATTAGGAAAGAAGTTATTTAATAAATTACCAGGAGCTTTAGGCCGAGAAATAGAAGAAAGATGGTATAAAAGAGACGGTGTAGTACAAAACCCAGACGGAAAATGGTCTATAGGACACAAAGTGCAACATATTGTCACGACCCGATTTATCAAGTCATGATGGCACCTACTATAACCCACCAGCAGGTAAGCCAACCCGGAACAACAAGTAATGGGTCTGAGGGTAGAAATCAAACAAAAGTAGGAAAATAACAATATAAACAGGCGGAACCAACCCAAAACATATATACAAATAAAGATCCCTCCCAACATCACAAAATAGATGCAGAGCGTAGCATGAGTACCAAACAACAGGTACCCAGTAGGCATCATAGGCCGACTGAGCAAGATAAGCAAAAGTAAACTGAAATGCAAATAAAGGGTCACATCAAGTGCAAAGAGTAGTAAATGGGGGTATGTACACGGCGTACAAGCAACAAAGACAAGTAATCTAACTAACTCCGCCGGGCTCCCATAAACCCGACGGGTACGCTCGTGCACAATAAAAGAAACCACCTGCACGGACCCCCATAAGCCCGGCAGATGCATCGGCAGATAAAGTAAAATAATGGAACTAGAAGGTCTATCACAATATTACTAATTTTCGGACTTTTAACTGAACCGTTCCCAATCATATTCCAGGATCTCATTACGTCTCGGACTTTAATCGGAATCTCTCCAACCTCTAAAACCTCATCCTACAGATAAGAATAATCAAGACTAACTGAAGCTGAGGAATTGGGAATACACCACGTGCAAGCTGGACCACGGACTCGAACCGGGTACTATAGCTAATGAGTCAACCTATATGGACTGGACCACGGACTCGAACCGGGTGCTGTAGCCAAAGGTCGGGCACGGGTGGGCTGGACCACGGACTCGAACCGGCACTCGTAGCCAAAACCGGATCACGGGTAAGCCGGACCACGGACTCGAACCGGGTCATGTAGCTAAGCCCGGACATAAGTAAGCTGGACCACGGACTCTAACCTGGCACGTAGCTAACGAAAAAGAGGGCATTATGGATACAAGGTCATAAGGCGAGTTGCGGACTATCGACTCAAGTCTACTATATCGCCGGTCTACAAGGAGCCGACCGTCCAAAACGGCGTCGGAAAAGTTCTGCGCAACGACATCCGAAATCTCGCAAGTCTATGGCAACACTAGTCTAAGCCTAGACTAAGGCCAAACATACTTCAAATCAATATTATCATATACACCACAAGATATGGATATTCAATAATATCAAGAGACATGTTGTCATAATCCAACACTTTCCCGAAATAAGGTCTAAGGCAGGAACTATAGAAATTTAACATGCTCAACACCCAAACCCCTCCATACTCAAGCAAATCAATAAACAAATGCCTAAACATGCTCAATCTCACGAGAAAAAACCATAGCCTACCTGAAAGCCGATCACGCGTGCTCCAACTCACGGTACCGAATCTTTTCCCCTCCGAACGGTCTCTGAACGCTTCCCCACTAACAAAAGGTTAATCACCTCGTCATTACGAATATATTGACACTAAAATTGTATTTTTCGGAGACGGACCCAAAATCGGGTCTAAAACGGGATTGTGGGGCCCACAATTGGAATCTCGAAATCGAATCCGTGAAAACGTTCCAAATACCTTACTAAACTAATACCCCAAAATTTTAGCACAAACAGATACCTAAAACACAGTAAATCAGCCACAACAATTAAAATGGGCAGCCCATTAATCACCAATTTCTAGAAAAACGAGACCCTTTCAACCCAAACAGATTATACCACGACGATCCTTGCGAAAAACTCTACAAGTTAGCCTCAAGAATGACTCAAAACGGACCTAAGATGATCAAGATCTCACATTTCAAAATTCAACAACAATTCAATCCGAAAGTCATCCTAGCAGTGGCTAAATTTGATTCCTTACCTCAAACGAAGCCTCCCTCGCGTTTCTGAGATCACCGCTAGATTCCCCACGAAATTCTCTTGAAGTTAGCCTCTTGAAGCACCTAATTTGGACTCAAAATGAAGGAGAAATTTGATGTTGAAGTTGAGGGAAAACTTGGACGACTTGTTCTTAAATCTGAATTCCAGCCGCTGCCACGTGGCGTCACGTGGCTCTGCCACGTCACCGCCGCGTCAAAGTTCTACAACCCTTCAAACTTAAATTTCGATGTTTCTACTCGTTCGGAATCGGAAAAATACAAACCATATATGGAATCTAATTGGAAATGATATTTCGGACTCAACGGTGAAGGAGGAATTTCCATTTGGAGATTGCTTCGATGAAAAATGGGTCCCACACCCAGTATCGTTTGAGCCAGATCCCACAAATCTTGCCATCTAAAGCCTCGGGAAGCGAACGAAGGGTCGTTCTACACCAAAATCGATCTTCCGAAGCTAACCTAGCTGTTAGAATTTTCATCTGAGCATGACTCCCAAGAAGGTTGACCAAAGTCAACTTTTCAAGTTATAAAAATCTCCAAAACAGGGAAACGGGCCTAAACCCAAACAGAAGTACCCGAAGGCTCAAACAAGCCGAAACTGCTCTCGCATCTCCCTGCTCGGTCTCCCTCCTGTAGCCTCCTCGATTGGACGATGCCTCCAACGGACCTTAACAAAAGGAATGGCTCTCGAGCGCAATCTCCTCACATCTCTCGGCTAGAATGGCAACCGGCTCCTCTACAAATGTCAAACGATCATCCAACTCGATTGCATCATACTTTGGAGCACATGGGACTCATCGGGAACATATCGCCGCAAAGATCGAAACATGAAACACCGGGTGGATGGCCGAAAATCTTTGGAGGTAGGGCCAACTCATAAGCAACCTCCCCAACTGTCCGGAGTATCTCAAAAGGCCCAATGTACACTGGGCTAAGCTTGCCCCGTCTCCCAAACCTCATCACGCCCTTCATGGGCGACACACGGAGGAATACTCGATCACCAACGAGAGAATCTCAAAGGTCGACGCCTCGATCCGCATAACTCGGTGCCTACTCAAGAGCCGTCCCGAGCCTATCCTGAATCACCCTCACCCGATCTAGGGCCTCCAGAAGCAAATCTCAGTACCACGCGGCCTAGGCTCACGTGACTCGAACCAACCAAGCGGAGCGGCAACGCCTACCATATAAGGCCTCGAATGGGGCCATCGAATACTAGAGTGGTAGCTATTGTTGTACGCAAACTCCGCCAAAGGCAAGAATTGGTCCCACTGACCTCCAAAATCCATAACACAGGCCCGCAACATATCCTCAAGGACTGTGAATAGTACGCTCCGACTGGCCATCCATTTGTGGGTGAAAGTCAGTGCTAAGGTGGACACGGGTGCCCAACTCCTCCTGAAAAAGCCCTCCAAAAGCTGGAAGTGAACTGAACCTCGATACCGAATGATAGAAAATGTGGCACGCCATGAAGACGGGCCACCTCCCTAATGTGGATAGGTGCCAGCCTCCCGGCACTGAAAGTAGTCTGAACAGGAAGGAAGTGTCTTGCGACTTTTGGTCAATCGATCCACGATGACCCAAATGCCGTCAACACCTCTAGAAGTCCGAGGCAACCCCACAACGAAGTCCATAGTGATACGCTCCCACTTCCACTCCGGAATGGGTAATCTCTGGAGCTCGCCACCAGGCCTCAAATGCTCGGCCTTTACCTGCTGGAAGCACAAGCAACGAGAAACAAAGTCAACAATATCACTCCTCATGCCACTCCACCAGTAGGCTAGACTACCCATACTCTCTGCCTACCGGCCCAAGGCGTCCGCTACTACATTCGCCTTGCCCGGATGATAGAGAATAGAGAGGTCGTAGTCCTTCAGAGCTCAATCCAACGACGCTGCCTCGAATTAAGGTCCTCTCGGCTCATGATGTGCGAAGACTCCTATGATCGGTATAGATCTCACTTCGAACTCCATACAGGTAATGCCTCTAAATCTTAAGCGCAAAAATCACCGCCGCCAACTCTAAGTCATGAGTGGGGTAGTTGCGCTCGTGCGACTTAAGCTGCCTCGACGCATAAACAATAACGCGGCCCTGCTGCATGAGTACACAACCCAAACTAATGCCGGATGCGTCACAATAAACAGTAAACCCCTCGCCCTCAACTGGAAGAGTCAATATAAGAGCGGTGGTAAGCAACTCCTTAAGCCTCAGAAAGCTCCTCTCACACTCCTCCGACCACACAAACGGAACATCCTGGCGAGGCAACCGAGTCAAAGGTCTGTAGGGAACACATCTGCAAACTCTCTAACCACAGGAACTGAGTCAACTGAATGGCCCTCCCTACTCACATCTCGTACATAGGCTAAATAAGCTAAACACCCAGAAGCAACCAACCGCCTAGCTCGCATAAAAGAGATGATCCCCGTCGGTGTGTGACTATAAGCACCCTGCCAGTTGGAGCTGCATAAAAGTGGGCCTGGACTCCCCTACCCTGTGCATCGGCTCTACCCCCTAATCTGCCTCCTCGGGGACCACCCCGTATACCTTAGTGACCACCTCTACGGTCCTGTCCCTGGCCTCTGCCTCTAGCTGGAGGTGCTGGCGCATTCCTAGCTGCCTGTGGAGCGGGTAAGGCTAACCTGCGATGGGGACACTCGCGGGCCCAATGATCTAACTCCCCACACTCATAACACCCACAGGACCTGGGCGAGAGGGCCGGAGGTCGGCTACCCCTGCCCGAGAGAGAACCCCCATCCGTGAACTATCTCGGCCCGAGGCCTAGGACCAGGCACTAAAACCAATATGGCGGTGCGATCACCCTCCGATGTCCGGAGAGAAGCCTAGAAGGGGCTACTAGACGACCCGGCCCGGAAACCTGCTGAGATCTATCATAAAACTCTCGGGGTCTCAAAACGGCGCCTATCATGGCTATCCTCTGTCTAGCTCTCTTGCCGATGCCCCCGGGGCCTCGCGACGGAGGCTGCTCGATAGTGCGGGCATGGTCCACTACATCCGAGAAATGAGCGGCGGCCGAGACTAAAGGCGAGTCTCAATCCAAGTGTAGTCTCAAACCCAAGCCATCCCTATAAAAGAGTGATACAAGTAAGATTTTCAGAAACCGATATGACACACAATGCACGACAGTGATACAAAAGCGACACGTTCCTAAAGACATCCTGTAGCCTCCCGAAGATAAGTAACGGACGTCTCCGTACCGATCTGCAGGACTCTACTAGACATTAGCTCTGTACAAGTGAGACCGACGAACCTGGGCTCTGATACCAATTTGTCACGACCCGATTTATCAAGTCATGATGGCACCTACTATAACCCACCAGCAGGTAAGCCAACCCGTAACCCGGAACAACAAGTAATGGGTCTAAAATAACAATATAAACGAGGCGGAACCAACCCAAAACATATATACAAATAAAGATCCCTCCCGGAAACCCGGAAGTCACCAAGTCTGAGCTACTACAAAATGAGTACAAGTCCCAAAACTAGACAACGAGAAATGGACTGTCTCGAAAGGGAAAGAGACAAGTCTATATACGGATGGAGACTGAAATAGTACAAAACGCCGTGTGCTCACCCCGTCTCCTGGAGTCTACTCAAGCTCGATCAATGCGGCTACTAGTGCTCGGACTGCATCACAAAATAGATGCGGGCGTAGCATGAGTACCAAACAACGGTACCCGAGGGGCATCATAGGCCGACTGAGCAAGATAAGCAAAAGTAAGCGGGAAATGCAAATAAAGGGTCACATCAAGTGCAAAGAGTAGTAAATGGGGGTATGTACACGAGCGTACGAGCAACAAAGACAAGTAATCTAACTAACTCCGCCGGGCTCCCATAAACCCGACGGGTGCGCTCGTGCACAATAAAAGAAACCCACCGCACGGACCCCATAAGCCCTACGGATGCATCGGCGAGATAAAGTAAAATAATGGAACTAGAAGGTCTATCACAATATTACTAATTTTCGGACTTTTAAACTCAACCGTTCCCAATCATATTCCAGATCTCATTACGTCTCGGACTTTAATCGGAATCTCTCCAACCTCTAAAACCTCATCCTACGGATAAGAATAATCAAGACTAACCGGGCGAATTGGGAATACACCACGTGCAAGTTGGACCACGGACTCGAACCGGGTACTATAGCTAATGAGTCAACCTATATGGACTGGACCACGGACTCGAACCGGGTGTCGCGCAGCCAAAGGTCGGGCACGGGACTACGGACCACGAACTCGAGCAGTGCTTGTAGCCAAAACCGGATCACGGGTAAAAGCCGGACCACGGACTCGAACCGGCATCAGCTAAGCCTTGGACATAAGTAAGCCGGACCACGGACTCTAACCTGCATCAGCTAGCAGCCGACGGGCATTATGGATACAAGGTCATAAGGCTGAGTTCTTGACTATCGGACTCAAGTCTACTATATCGAGTCTACAAGGAGGCGGCCGTCCGAAACGTCGGAAAAAATTCTCCAGCCCAACGACATCCGAAATCTCGCAAGTCTATGGCAACACTAGTCTAAGCCTAGACTAAGGCCAAACATACTTCAAATCAATATTATCATATACACCACAAGATATGGATATTCAATAATATCAAGAGACATGTTGTCATAATCCAACACTTTCCCAAAATAAGGTCTAAGGCAGGAACTATAGAAATTTAGCATGCTCAACACCCAAACCCCTCCATACTCAAGCAAATCAATAAACAAATGCCTAAACATGCTCAATCTCACGAGAAAAACCATAGCCTACTGGCCAGATCATCACGTGCTCCAACTAACGGTTCCGGATCTTTTCCCCTCCGAACGGTCTCCGAACGCTTCCCCACTAACAAAAGGTTAATCACCTCGTCATTACGAATATATTGACACTAAAATTGTATTTTTCGGAGACGGACCCAAAATCGGGTCTAAAACGGGATTGTGGGGCCCACAATTGGAATCTCGAAATCGAATCCGTGAAAACGTTCCAAATACCTTACTAAACTAATACCCCAAAATTTTAGCACAAACAGATACCTAAAACACAGTAAATCAGCCACAACAATTAAAATGGGCAGCCCATTAATCACCAATTTCTAGAAAAACGAGACCCTTTCAACCCAAACAGATTATACCACGACGATCCTTGCGAAAAACTCTACAAGTTAGCCTCAAGAATGACTCAAAACGGACCTAAGATGATCAAGATCTCACATTTCAAAATTCAACAACAATTCAATCCGAAAGTCATCCTAGCAGTGGCTAAATTTGATTCCTTACCTCAAACGAAGCCTCCCCTCGCGTTTTCTGAGATCACCGCTAGATTCCCCACGAAATTCTCTTGAAGTTAGCCTCTTGAAGCACCTAATTTGGACTCAAAATGAAGGAGAAATTTGATGGTGAAGTGGAGGAAAAAACTTGGACGACTTGTTCTTAAATCTGGAATTCCAGCCGCTGCCACGTGGCGTCACGTGGCTCTGCCACGTCACCGCCGCGTCAAAGTTCTACAACCCTTCAAACTTAAATTTCGATGTTTCGGACTCGTTCGGAATCGGAAAAATACAAACCATATATGGAATCTAATTGGAAATGATATTTCGGACTCAACGGTGAAGGAGGAATTTCCATTTGGAGATTGCTTCGATGAAAAGTGGGTCCCACACCCAGTATCGTTTGAGCCAGATTCCACAACTGCCATCTAAAGCCTCGGGAAGCGAACGAAGGGTCGTTCTACACCAAAATCGATCTTCCGAAGCTAACCTAGCTGTCAGAATTTTCATCTGAGCACGACTCCCAAGAAGGTTGACCAAAGTCAACTTTTCAAGTTATAAAAATCTCCAAAACAGGGAAACGGGCCTAAAACCCAAACGAACGACCAGGCGACCGAACAGTCAGTGCCAGCAAGTCATAAATGACTTGGGGTCGCTACAGGAATGCTCTATACGAGGGAAAGAATTCTTTAATTTAAAAATGACCTGAAGGGTCATTACAATATCCACTACTAAAAAGGACTTTCGTCCGCGAAAGAAAGGATCAAGAAGTACCGAAGGCTCAAACAAGCCGGAAACCGCCTCGCATCTCCTGCTCGGTCTCCCAGGAGTAGCCTCCTCGACTCGGACGATGCCTCCAACGGACCTTAACAAAAGGAATGGCTCTCGAGCGCAATCTCCCTCACATCTCGGCTAGAATGGCAAGCGGCCTCTACAAATGTCAAACGATCATCCAACTCGATCGCATCATACCGGGAGCACATGGGACTCATCAGGAACATATCGCCGCAGCATCGAAACATGAAACACTGGGTGGATGGCCGAAAATGCTGGAGGTAGGGCCAACTCATAAGCAACCTCCCCAACTGTCCGGAGTATCTCAAAAGGCCCAATGTACCTGGGGCTAAGCTTGCCCCGCCTCCCAAACCTCATCACGCCCTTCATGGGCGACACACGGAGGAATACCCGATCACCAACAGAGAATCTCAAAGGTCGACGCCTCTGATCCGCATAACTCTGGTGCCTACTCTGAGCCGTCCTGAGCCTATCCTGAATCACCCCTACTTGATCTAGGGTCTCCTGAAGCAAACCTGTACCACGCGGCATAGGTGCCTCGAATGGGGCCATCGGAATACTAGAGTGGTAGCTATTGTTGTACGCAAACTCCGCCAAAGGCAAGAATTGGTCCCACGACCTCCAAAAATCCATAACACGGGCCCGCAACATATCCTCAAGGACTCCGAATAGACGCTCCGACTCGGCCATCCATTTGTGGGTGAAAAGTCAGGCTAAGGTGGACACGGGTGCCCAACTCCTCCGAAAAGCCCTCCAAAGCCGGAAGTGAACTGTGAACCTCGGTCTCGAAATGATAGAAACAGGCACGCCATGAAGACGGACCACCTCCCTAATGTAGATACGAGCCAACCTCTCGGCACGAGAAGTAGTATGAACAGGGGAAGGAAGTGTGCTGACTTGGTCAATCGATCCACGATGACCCAAATGCTGTCAACACCTCTAGAAGTCCGAGGCAACCCCACAACGAAGTCCATAGTGATACGCTCCCACTTCCACTCCGGGAATGGGTAATCTCTGGAGCTCGCCACTGTGCCTCAAATGCTCGGCCTTTACTGTGTGGGCAAAGACAAGCAACGAGAAACAAAGTCAGCAATATCACTCCCTCATGCCACTCCACCAAGAATGCTGTGCCTCAAATCACGATACATCTTTCTCGTGTGCGGATGGATAGAGTATCTAGATTCATGGGCCTCGAAAGTATCAAGCAGATCAAGTCTCCAACTCTCGGAACACGAGATGCGGCCGGCAAATTTCAACACTCCATCGGGATCTAAGGTAGCCTCGACCACCATCACCCGCCAACACTCGATCTCTAAGGGCCACTAAGGTATCATCCTCAAACCGGCAACCACGGATCCTATCAAGCAAAGACTGAACTCCCATAAAGGCCAAGACGCGTCTAGAATCCGAGATATCCAACCGAACCATGCTATTAGCTAAGGACCGAATGTCCAAAGCTAAGGTCGCTCTTCAACAGATAAGAAGGCTAGACTACCCATACTCACTGCCTTCCGGCTCAAGGCGTCCGCTACTACATTCGCCTTGCCCGGATGATAGAGAATAGAGAGGTCGTAGTCCTTCAGGAGCTCAATCCAACGACGCTGCCTCGAATTAAGGTCCCTCTGGCTCATGATGTACTGAAGACTCCTATGATCGGTATAGATCTCACATCGAACTCCATACAGGTAATGCCTCTAAATCTTAAGCGCAAAAATCACCGCCGCCAACTCTAAGTCATGAGTGGGGTAGTTGCGCTCGTGCGACTTAAGCTGCCTCGACGCATAAGCAATAACGCGGCCCTACCCAAACTAATGCCGGATGCGTCACAATAAAAAATGAAACCCTCGCCCTCAACCGGGAAGAGTCAATATAAGACGGTGGTAAGCAACTCCTTAAGCCTCAGAAAGCTCCTCTCACACTCCTCCGGCCACACAAACGGAACATCTGGCGAGTCAACCGAGTCAAAGGTGCTTGCTATAGTAGAGAATCCCTCAACAAAGCGTGGTAATAGCACGCTAGTCCGACGAAGCTACGAATCTCGCACGAGGTGGGCCTGTGCCAATCACGAATAGCATCAATCTTCGCCGGATCAACCCTAATACCCTCCTTGGACACCACGTGCCCTAAGAGGCTACGAGACTCAAGCCAAAACTCGCACTTTGAGAACTTGGCATAAAGCGCGATCTCAAAGTTTGGAGCACTATCCTCAAATGCTGCTAATGCACACTCCGGCTCTGCGAGTATACCAGAATGTCATCAATGAAGACAATGACAAATAAATCAAGGTATGGCCTGAACACACGTGCCATCAAGTCCATGAACGCGGCCGGGCGTTAGTCAACCCAAAAGACATCACAAGGAACTCATAGTGGCCATAACGAGTCCTAAATGCGGTCTTAGGGATGTCCGCTGCCCTAATCCTCGGGCGATGGTACCCGGATCTCAAATCAATCTTAGAAAACACGGCGGCACCACAAGCCGATCAAATAAATCATCAATACGAGGCATGGGGTAATCTTCTTCCACCGTCACCTTGTTCAGCTGCCTGTAGTCAATACACAATCGCATAGTACCGTCCTTCTTCTTTACGAAAGAGGGTGGGGGCACAAGGCGACACACTCGAACGGATAAACCCCTTACCTAAGAGATCCTCTAACTGAGCACTGAGCTCCCTGAGCTCTGCAGGAGCCATCCGGTAAGGCGGAATAGAAATAGGACGGGTGTCAGGCTCCAAATCTATGGCAAAATCAATATCACGATCTGGAGGTAGGCCAGGTAGGTCTGTAGGGAACACATCTG